>CM060446.1:18513475-18555598 GCA_030545235.1 Helianthus tuberosus | reverse complement strand
ATCCTTTTAAACTTAGCTGCGAAATCTTTGACAAATTTTAGGGCAGTCTTAGCTTTGACTGGTTATTTATTAATCTATATAACGTTAGTAGCTGAGGTAGATCCATAATGGATTTATAATGAGCAGGCTTTGAAACATTAATGTGCCCTCTTATTGCCGCTACTAACCACTAATAATTATTGCATTAAGCTTAGGTTTTGGGTAAATGGAATAGGGCACTATCTCAGCCAATGCATTAAAATTTGTAACATATTGTCGACAGTCTAGAACTTTTATGGTGAGAGTCATAAAATTCTTATTCCATCTTTTCCATTTCGCGAAGCGGATAATAGGTTTTTCTAATAAGGTCCTTAAAACTTGGACCATCCCATAATGTATAAGAGGATCTTTCTTGTGGACTTCATTAATGTCCTAACTAATCAAGGATATTGCCATCGAATGACTGAGATGTATACCTCACCATGTCCTTTCCAGCATAACCGCTGATACACCTAATGGTTTCTACTTCATCCAACAATTTCCCGCAATCGATGGCCTCTTTTTTCTATTGAAGTCTCTTGACTTCCAAGAGACGAAGTACTTTTAAGTACATCCTGAAAAGAATGGGCTCCTTGCCACATTTGATTTTGTTTGGGTTATTCTTTGCATTTGAAGTATGAATAAAGCTCTTCTCATGAGCAGCGACATGTGTTTTAGAGTGAGCAGCATCTGGCTTTTTGAACCTTTTCATGACTTTTCTCATAGCCTTTCTAATAGCTGCGTTAATTACAGTTTTGGAGATTAACTCCATTAACATTGAGGTTCACATTGGATGCACCATTAACATTTGTCGCATCTCCAGCATCGCAACTGTTGTTTGTCTCTTCTGAGTTTTCCATACTCGAATCTTTGGTATTAAATACCATATTCAACAAGTGCTAAGGCAATCCATACCCAGTGTCCTTGAATTGTCAAAGGCTCGCCATAAGGAGTCTTGATAACTACTTGCTTCTTATCACGCACAATATGGGCTTGATTTTTAAGACGACCAAATCATTCCTATCACTATATCGAGTCCCTCTTATTTTAATGGAAACAAGGACAGCGGAAAAGAATGATTCCTAATGGATATAAAACATCCATCTAATATTGATGAAGCAGTCTCTGAGGTACTATCGGCCAATTCTACTTTATACTTAACGCTTAGAGTTTTAACAGGCAGATTTAATGATTTACAAAAATCTATTGTCTACGAAAGACTTATCTGAACCTGAATCAAATAATACTCTAGCATGAGCGCTATTGATAAAGAAAGTACCTGTTGTGACATTGTCATACTGAATAGCCTCTTGAGCATCCATTTGAGAGCTCCCAGCTTTGGTCTTCTTAGACTCCTCAGGCTTCTTGGTTTTATTTGGGCAATTTGTCTTGATGTGCCCTTTTTCATTGCAACCATAGCAGGTTGCGTCTTCCAACTTCTTGCAATCCAAGGTCTTATGCTCCTTGGACTTGCAGATTCCACATGATAGAGGCTGAGGTTCAAATCTGCATTTCCCGAGGTGGCATTTCCTACAGGTTTTGCATCTGGTCTTTTCACCTGACTGCTGGTTGTCCTTCAAGTCCTTGCATTCATGGGTCTTATGATCCATCTCTTTACAGATGACACATCCCCTGGTCTGATCATAGAAACATTTTCCGAAGTGCTTCTTCCCGCAGGTTTTACATTCGGGTTTTGCCTCCTTTGGCTTGGACTGGTTATAGCTTGAACCGGTCTTACCCTTTTTGAATCCCTTATTCGGGGTATTATCGCACTTTCGCTTATGATCCTTTAATGCTCGGTCCACTGCCTTGTTTACGGCTGTATCTAACATAGCCAGTAACTCGGCGCCCGTTAAGTTCAGTCTTGCATCATAATTCTGATCAGCTGGATGATTGTGAGCTTCAGATGAGTCGGCTATGGTGAAGCTTTGAAGGCTACAAACCAAGTGGTATTAATTTATTTAATTATATAGGGAATCGTCGAGTGTGATGATTAAATAGCCATGGTGCAAATAAACCATATAGGCCAATAGATAGTATTAAATTTATTTGATTATGTTTTGCCTAGGTTTTTAAATAAGCCATCTTTGGCTTTTAAACGGAATATAATCCTTCATATTTATTAGACAGGGGACATAAGTCACGACTGTCAATGTCGTACCGACATTTTATATAGCACAAGGGTTTGTTCCAAAGGACTTTTTGATGGCACAGATGCCTTGTCACTAGGGAACTTTTAAAACATAATCAATGATTCCTTTGGATCGGAAAATTTCATAGTTCATTGTCTTGACAAGAAGTTATGAAATAAAACTATCTTTTTCATGTATACATCTTTGCCCGAAGGTATTCATCCAAATAGATGTTTTGATGTGTACATCATGTTCGACGTTTATTAGCCATGATTCCTCTTGATCATTTACGCTAAATAAGGGGTTTGGAAATTCCTAATATGAAGATGACAAGTGTGATTTTATCGCATCACTGTTGCCAGGAGTGTTAACATATTTTCAGATGTTAACAAGGATCTGAATTTCTTTTAAACAGGTCTTACCATCATAGCTAGGTCTTTAATGACATTCAAGCTAGGTTATACCTTTTAAGATTTTCTTTTAACATGTATACTGGCAGGAAAGGAATGATATTTATTTTTATTCAGGACTTTCATTATAATTATCCTAAACTTAATTAAAATATAACTATGGCACAAGAGGCCAAGTCACAAGGGCAACTTTAAATTATAAACCATGATTTTGTAGAATCAAGGTATTTAGGCTTGAACGTTGTTCATTGCCTTTTCTTGACATGGAGTTGTAGGCTACGACTGTCGTTTGTCTTAAATGACAATGAATATGGCCCGTAAGCATTACATCCCTAATGGATGCTTAATTCACAAAATAAGAAAGGATTTCGGGAAAATCCAGTATAAGGATGATTTATGCGATTTTATCGAATCACATTTTCCAGGAATGTTAACAAGGATTTGAATATTTTGAATAGGTTCTACCATCTTGGCCTTATCTGAAATGATATATAGGCTAGGTTGTACCTTTAAGATTCTTTTTTTTATATTTAACGCAGAACAATCCTAAATTGAGATGTTAATAAGGATCTGAATCTAATTGAGGAACTGCCATCTTGGCCCTGTTCTCAAAATGATACATGGGCTAGGTCTTGTTCTTTTTAGATTTTGTCATTTTATTATAATGGTAGATCTTATAAAAGGAATGTTATTATTTCATATTTTATGTTCATATGCAATGATGAATAAATTTAGATAAAACATTCCAATGATTTTTAAAAGAGGTACATAATTGCCCTAAACGGGACTTGAAAGGAATGATGTTGTCCATGAAGGGCTGAAAGATAAGTATGCCCTTATAAGGATTTACTAAGGAAACAAACTTCAGCAAAAGGAGTTTCTTCTTCATTTTATTTCTGAATGATTTCTCCTTGGTTGCACGTTAATCCTAGTCGCAGTACGAAGCTCGGCCTTCCCTAGGCTTCAAATGGGGAGAATTTCCATTATGGATTCTTTGCTTGGCGACAAATTAAAATATATAGAATCGAAGGCAATAATTCTCCGAATAGAGATGAGAGTGTTCCTATGTTAAGTCTAGACTCAGAAGGTCAAGGAATGTGCTACTGTGTCATTGAGATTAAACACAAAAGGCTATTGTTTAATTCACTCAATGTTGGCTCTGATACCAACCTGTCACACCCCGATATTTCCACGTATTACCGGTGGGCCCGGTGGGGAGTATCGTGACGTAGTTGATATCATCATAGTCAAACAACACAATTTAAATGCACAGCGGAAGCAAAAGATAAAATATTACAAACCGATATAAAGTAATATTAAAGTATTACAAACGGAATGTAAAGGATCCACAAGCGGATCAAATAAAAGATAATTGTTCAACAGATTTTGACATCTAAGCTTGCGAGACACTTTAGTGATGCTAGGAGTAGCCAGCCTATTCCGATTAGTATCTGCACTTAGCCTTTTTGGGAAAGTACGTCAGTTTACACTGGTAAATACAATTTAACTGACTCATTTTGAAAATGTTTTAGAAAATTGATTTGAATACACGTGGCACAAAACTTTTTATAACTTGGGATAATTATTTATATATAAACTTGTAAAAGAATTACATGTTTGTTATACGTTCAGTAGCCCGGATTGACACCGGGTTAAAGATTAATAGACACACCACATGATATACTCCCGCGGAGGGTTATTCCCGTAACCGGCGGTTATACCTCATTATTTATACATGCACTAGCGGGTGTACGCCTACACCCGCGTGCTAAGGTCGTGGCCATTTCTTAAATGATGCCAAGGATATCCGGGACATGGTCATTAACCCCCCAAAGGCTTTAAGCAAACAAAACAATTTAAACGGGACATTTCAATAAATTAATCTTCATACAATTAAAAATTCAATGCCCGACCAAGCGGTATTTTATATACCGTACCCCAAGCCCGTATAGGGAAAATAAGTTAAAAGTATTTACCTGAGCTAAATAAATTCAATCCCAGCCGTATATCAAATCAGCAAGTACAGATAGCTTTTACTGGGCTCCTAAATCTGGAACGAAGGTTTTTAATAACCTATTAGATTCCTAACGGGTCTTAATTAAGCCTATGCTTAGACCGGTTAGTTTTTAAAGGAGGATACGGTTCAAAACGCATGATTAAGCGAGAACCGGATTAGAATGTGGTTTAGACCCGACAAGCTTGTATACTTGTGTAATAAGGGTAAGTTAAACACATTCTGGATTTTGAGATAAAAAAAATGATAAGGTTTGACCCGTTTCGGCTAACTTATGCAAACTAGTTACATAAGCCGACCCGAACGCGAAAAGTGCGTAACGGGTAACCAAAATAGTCATGAACAGGTTTCCTAAGTTAATATGCCTTAAATATGTTGTGATATCAGTAGGATACCTTCCATTATGCCCAAAACGAATTTAAAACCAATTTATGCCCCGTATGGGTATTTTTGTCATTTTAAAGGTTATAAATTCTGAGTTTTAGGTCTGATATAATCAGTAAAAATACTTAATTTAATAAGTTATAACAGTAGGGTATAGCATATATGTGAAATTTACTATTTATAACCAAACTATGCACCGTAGGGGCATTTTGGTAATTTCACATAAGCTTAAAGGTCAAAATTAGAGAATCTGAGTTTAAAACTTTTATTTACTGTTAAAATATATAATTTACTTAAAACATCAGTAGGTATTAAGTTTCATATGCCAAAAATAGTTTTAACTCATACTATGCGCTTAAAACGCGTAAAGGTCGGTTTTAAGCGATTTTCGGGTTTAAATAGGAAATCTGAGTTTTTGATCAGTTTATAAAGTTCAAAATATTTTATTTATGATATAAAATCAGTAGCAAAAAGTTTGGTATCAAAATATTATGTAAAACTCATTTTATGGGCCAAAAGGGCAAAATCGACAATTACCGAATTAAGCTTAGAACCCTATGTTATGCTCAGCCTAAAAATAAATAAAAATCTTCAAAAATCCCAAAATATTATTTTATATCAGTAGGTAAAAAGTTTGGTATCAAAAATTGGGTTTTGATAGGATATACGCTAATTATGCCGTTTAATTAATAAAAAGCTTTTCATTTACGCTAATGAGCATAACTCCTAATCTAGACCTCAAACTGATGTCAAATTTTAGGGACAAGTTTATAAATCAGTAATAAAGATTATTGTCCTCTCACATTTTCAAAATTCTCGTTTTAGGGTCAAAAGGGCATAATGGTCAACATTTAAGCATATAACGGAAACATGCAACGAATAGGATAACTAAGGATCCAAGTTGTATAACCTCAGAGGGTTACACTAACCTATAACCTGGTCCTAAAGGAATCCTAAGGCATATCTAAACTAAGCTAAATTGGTTCAGAACTGAAAGTCAAAGCAAAAGTCAACTTTTGCGACTTTCGGTTCCAAACCGAGCCTATACTTAGAATTGTCGGGTTGAATCATTCTTAGGCATGTTCAACTAATATTTACCAAGTTATTAAAGAGAGAAAACTGATTTTATGGTTTTTATATTAATAGTTATGAATTTTATTTAAAACTAACCCGATTGACTTTTATTTGAACCGACAATTTAACTAAGTAAACGTGGTAATTAGGAGGTGCCCTTTTGAGGGTTTAACACCTACCTAATTACGGTCACGTAGCCATGTTCGTTACGAACAATGGCTCAACCGTTTATCGGTTCGTTTGGCCGTACGGTCACGTTGTTCGTCTAATTACGACGAAACACGAACGGACGCGAAAAACGATCCAAACTACGCGACGAATGGAATTTTATCATGCCGAACACTAAAATAAAATATTTTAATGCTTACATAAATTTTTGAGTGTCCGGATATATTCAGAATGTGAGATATGCGCGAACATGCAAACTTGTGCACTTTTTGACACTTTTAGTCCCTGCATGACTTAAAAGTTTATTTTTGCGCACCAAACACCTCCAAGCCTCTATCTAAGCTATATAAAGAATAAATAGGGTATGTTTAACTCATGGTTATATTCCGGAAGGTCCGTTACCATACGAATCGGCATACTTCAGCAGTTTGACGCAATTAGTCCTTTAATTGTGCAAAGTAGCGCGGAATGTTGTTTAATGATATCCAAGCCTTCCATGGCCCATAATGATCATTCCCAAGCATATACTTAAATATTACTACTCTCCCGTTTGCTTAACTGGTCACCGAGAGGCGTAGATTCAAAAGTTGACGCTTTAGGTCCCTCTATTACGCAAACTTGCGCATCTCATCATTTAATAGCATTGAAGCCTCATCTAGTCCATATTAGGCATTCGTGAAAGTATTATTAAACATCACGATGATTCGGGTTTGCTAAAAGGTCATTCAGAGGTATAATTAAACATATTGACACTTTTAGTCCCTCTAACTTGCAAAGTTGCGCGTAACCTTACTTATAAGCATAAAGACTTTAGACGGCCAATGTTTGGCATTCCCGAGAGTATAATTAAATATCATGAAGCTCCTGGTTTGTTAAAAGGTCACTTAGAGGTAAGAATGAACATGTTGACGCTTTTAACCTTTCATTGCGCAAACTTTAAATTAATTCCGCAAATGGCTACACTCGATCGCCAAGTGGCTCATTTGTGAACATAAATATCGTGAGAGGTTATTTAGAAACTTATTTTAGGTATGCTAACACTTCCAGTCCTTTCATAATCAAAGTTTTTCGATTTTTTCCAAAAATTAGTCCCTTAAATTCAATGTTTGACTTCATTAGGGTTTATTACACGTGTCAATACATCATTAGACTTGATTTTACGAGGTGTTACATAACTACTTGGAAGGGGGTTAGAAGGGTGGTTGGGTAATTCTATGTCCCTTTCAGTGTATAGATCCTGCTAGAACCTGGTGCAAGTTTAGTACTACTCCATGGATTGGCCTGGAATGACCTGCCCGACTGAGAGTAAGAAATCACTTGCACCCCTTTTCACAAACTACTATTAAAACTTTAAACCAACCCCGTGAGGACTGTATCCCTTCCGACTCAGACAAACGGGTTGTGAATGCAGTATGTCTGTAGCTTACGTCTAGTATCGAGTCTATGTTAAATGTATGTGTATGTAATTGTATGAACTTGACTAGGTTTTGTATTGTTTATGTGCCTCAATACGAAGGGACAATATAGGTCAAGGTTTGTGTTTAGTGAACAAGACCTCGGTTTGTAGGAAGCCATGGGTGGCTTCGTACGAAGTCACATGATGTCTATATATGGGTCTTGGGTTCATTTGAAAGGTAACTTTTGGTGAGACAAAGCGAAGCTCTGCCAAAATTCTCTCAGGTTCTGTAACTTTGCAAATTGCAATTAAGAAGTGATCTTAACGGTACCTGTATGGTATTTATATCGATCTCTTGCATGGATTCCGCACATTGCTCGTAGATAACCAATCCAGTCAGAGCGTTTATTGAAGACGATCACGGTCCTCACACGGGTTGAGGGTACCAGTTGCCCGTAAGGGGGCCAACCACATTTTGCATTAATAACTTACTTAATTATCTTTCAATATTCCGACCTAGTGGGATTGTATCCTTGTTGACTCAAACCACTAGGTTGAGGGTAACGTCGCCTTCAAAAGAGGGGCCTACTACTATAACTAAGATAATCTCTTAAAATGCCCAAAGTGCGGAAATCATCAAAAGGGTACATGGAAGTTAAGTCGGATCCAAGTGATTCTTTCTTGTCTATCTGTTTTTTATTTTATTTTATTTCATTTTCTATTTTCATCTCTTTATTAGTTTAAAAAACTTTTCTCAAAATTTGGTTCGATTAGACGTTGACGATAAGCCAGTACTAAAAGCTCTTGTGTCCTTGGACGATGTCACACCCCAAACGATGGCGGAATCATTGGGGCGCGGCACTAGGCGAACCAGATTGCTCAAGAGAATCCATAACAAATATTTAGTGACAATATTTAATAAGTTCATTATCCCATACTAATAAACAAATATTTCAACAAATAGTCATAACAGAAAAGCAAGTCTCTCAAACAAATCAGATCCGACAACCTAGATTTAGATTATGGGTTTCTAGACTTCCTATCCATTTGCAACAACAATTCATCAACTTGTCACATACGTTAAAATAAAGTCAATACAATAATGTAAAGGTGAGTACACAAGTTTAGCATAGATATAGTATAAAAGCGTTTACCCATAACCAGCATGTAACACGTAATGGGTGAATCAAGTAACTATCAACAATGATACAAGCTAACCACATGACTGCGAGTAGAGTATGAGCGACACACGTTCACCGAAGTGAACAAGTGAAGTAAAGTATGTGATCCTTAACAACCCCTGAATAAACAGGTGCTGAGTCCAAACTATAGTACTATCGTTGCTAAAAGCGGTCGGGCAAGCCATCACTGTGTAACATAGCAACAAGTATTCAACTAATCACGTATATCATGCGAGTGCGGTTAGCGTTTATAAAGCGTTTAACTGTTGTATTTTTGATAGAGAACGTATGTAACACCCAAAAGTGTGTTAAGCGAAAAAGGGTTCGAGTATACTCACAGTGTGTGTCTAGCAAGTAAACACGTCCTGAAATGGATTGAAGAGAGCACCGGATCAGTCTGCGTACGGGGACAGAATGCGTAAGTCTTCCAAAGTGCTGAAACGGTCGAAATCGAAGTGTTGAGTGGGAAACAGAAGCTTCGTACGAAGGGAGACTTCGCACAGGTGATGCTTCTATTGTCCAAAATCGAGTGTTCTTCACGTCTTTCTTCGAGAAATCGAGTGTGCATCCTTTCAGCCTTAAACTACTGATTAAACTTAGAGCCGGAGAGGTCTTGGTTCAAGTCGCGTGTGAGAAAAACTGGGCTGGTATGTACGAAGGGTGCCTTTGTACGAAGGTGTGCCTTCGTACGAAGCCATGGCTTCGTGCAAGCCAGTCTGGCTTCGCACAAGCTTCTGTTCAGTGTGTTTGAGCATCTGGATCTGTGTTTTCGTCTGAATCGGATGCATTTTCGAGTCCTATTCAGGACGGTTTCGACACCACCTCATCCCACTATCAAGTGAACGAAATATGTGTCGGTTTGGTCCGTTTGTGTAAAAATCAAGTTTAAAAGTGGTTTTAAAGGGTTTTCACTTAGATCCAACACTTGGTGACTGTGAAATCAGCAGATTTCTGACATGGGAAGCCGTAGCTAGGCCCAATACACTCGGTATGTAGATCCGTTGTAAAATAAGAAGATTTGATGAAGAAGATGAAGGATTTTATGAAAAAGATGAAGTTCTTTGTAAAAAGGAGAAGTTTAGGTGAAAAAGATGATGTTTGGAGGAAAATAGAAGCGTTTTGATGAAATCGAAGTGAATCTTGTGGAAAACGTTGTAGAACATGTAAAAATTATTAAATCTTACTTGAAAACAGTTGGACAGCAATTCAGCAACATTTTAAATGAAATGGCAACAAGTTAGAATGAATGAGGAGAGGCTGGGTATTTATAAAGGGAGCTGGCAGCCTTTGTTCGAAGTTGGCTGCCTTCGTACGAAGCTGTTGGCTTCGTTCGAAAGGGCCAGTTTGGTGTACAAGATCTCTGTTTCGTGTGTAGGATGCCGTTTGGTGCGTTTTGTTGCATTAGTTAGTGTAAGTACTTAAAGTATTTTAGCGAGATGTTAAGTATCGTGTTGCGTTGCGTGTCGGTGCGATGAATCGAGTTGTGCAAGTAAGCGTTTGAGCGTTTTAAGCGAGTAATCGTTACATATAACACACCTAACATATAATCACACAAATAACACAAATAAAATAATATAAATCCGCGTTTCGAGTTTGCGTTGAGTTTGCGTTGCGATAAGCATTCAAGTAATAAGAGTTTAAATGCAATAAATAAGCGATGTAAAATGCGTTAAAATTATAGTTCAAACCTTTGGCATTAATCGAATCTCGGAGTACAAGCGTTTACGGAATGAAACAATGGTAAGTAGGAACAACCAAAAGGTTGGATTGTTACAGACGACCTCGGTATCTTGCCATCACTATACTACGTCCACAATGGGTGCACTTGCCCTAGCGTGTGTATAGAGTGATAGTAGAATATCGTGTTTTATAAATTTAAAACTTGAAATCGACGAGTATAAAAGAGCTAAAAATATAACTAAAAATTATATACACCCGCACGCACGTCAAATATCAAACTGTGTTAATATTTAATAGCAATTAGAGTTAATTGCCCGGATAGTCCCTGTGGTTTACCATTTTTCACCTTTAGTCCCCACCTTTTCAAAATTACATGTATGCTCCATGTGATTTGATCGTTTATTACTCGGATAGTCCCTAGACTGGATAACTGTTAGTTTTTCCAGTTAAGTCAATGTAAAATGACAAAATTACCCTTCCTATAAAAAACAATAATTAAAACATTAAAATAAAGTTAATTAATACTTAAAATTTAGTGGGGCCCACCTTCCCTTCCCTCTCTTTCTTCTCCGGCTACACCCAAATTCCGGTCATCACCACCACGATTTTTCGGCGACCACCGCACCACCGCCATTGGTCCATCACCATCAACATTTATAGCATGAAACTTACATATAGAGACGGAGCACACCAAAGACATCTCCCTCCATTTCTTGTCCACATTAATCCACCCACCGCCATCGCGTAATCACCTCCAACCACCACCACATCACCACCGTCAATCATGTCCACATATCTACAATTACGTCTAGATCCACTGGTTATTACATCCTCTTTGAAAATAAAGCTTCCGCACTCTTCTACACAACCTAACCAATCATGTAATGTTCAATTACTCGAACCAGAAATTTAAATTGAAATTCAGACGCCGAAATCACCGGAGCATAAAATACATGAAGTCATTACTTGTCCTCCTGCTCCTAGAAAACCGAGGATGTCGTGTAAGAGACGAATTCTAAATTTGAATTCTTCGAGATCGATGAAATCGAATCGTTTTTCAAGTCTAGTTATCAGAATTCCAGTATGAATAAGCGAAGTTGTATTCCTCTGTAAATCTAAATCACGAAATTTTATTCGAAGAAGAATTCATTGTTATACATGTTAATCTGTACATATATTTTTCAATCGCCTCTGTTGTCTGAAACGTTGATCGGACGATTCAGATCTGAATTATTGTTTACGCGGTGGCGGTGGGTGGATTAATGTGGACAAGAAATGGAGGGAGATGTCTTTGGTGTGCTTTGTCTCTATATGTAAGTTTCATGCTGTAGATGTTGATGGTGATGGACCAATGGCGGTGGTGCGGTGGGCGTCGGAAAATCGTGGTGGAGATGACCGGAATTTGGGTGTAGCAGGAGAAGAAAGAGAGGGAAGGGAAGGTGGGCCCCACTAAATTTTTAAGTATTAATTAACTTTATTTTGATGTTTTAATTATTGTTTTTTTATAGAAAGGGTAATTTTGTCATTTTACATTGACTTAACTTGAAAAACTAACGGTCATCCAGTCTAGGGACTATCCGAGTAACAAACGATCAAACCACAGGGAGCATACATGTAATTTTGAAAAGGTGGGGACTAAAGGTGAAAAAATGGTAAACCACAGGGACTATCTGGGCAATTAACTCTAGCAATTATGAGAGTGTTTGGTAAATTTAAAGAAGAAAACATGAACATGAGCATCTTTTAGTACACTCAATTAACCAAATTATATCTATACAATTATCAATGGCTTCAATTCGGTTCATAAGGTGGTCAAGTTGGCAATAGGGTAAAACATCGGTGAGAAGAAAGGTGCAGCTCCCGCAACATGCCCACGTGGAGAGAGTTGGTGCGAGCTCTCACCTTTTCTCGACTAACATGCGTATATAAAGTGATTATTACAAATAACTTCACGGTATTATATCTATACGATATTATAATGCATGAGAGAGTGGTATTTTAAGATACCCAGAAAATAAAAACTTCTTCCCTCTTTATTTATAAAAACACCCCTAAAATGAGGGTAACTTGGTCTTTTAAACACTAATTATATTTTAGTCCCTCATATTATTACACTTAAATCCATTTATTTTTAACAAAATTATGGATAATTAGTTACACTTTTTCCCTTTCACAACAAACTTATAATTCTTTTACGTATTCTTGTCATATCTTATAAACTAAAATGTTTTAAAAAATCCAAAGGTACCGTGATGACCTACTCATTTTTTTCAACGTTTCGATAGTTGTCTTGGTCAATATTGTTGTGCGGATTAAAATGTCCAAGTAGATGATGCATTAGTGTACAAGTGATTAAAGCAATGTGTCCTATCACATTTCAAATGCTCAAGACTCTCTACGTTGTTGTCATTATTATCAATTTAATAATATTCCAACCCTTTTTACTTCAATTTTCGTTTGATTAAAGATGGTTCAGCAATTTGTTCCGTCGACTAGATAAAATTTCGAAACCTTGCACATATGACTTTGATGTGAGCTTTGTTTGTATTCTGTATGTTTGTGTATTTACTTGGTTAGTGCACACACTTAAATGGGTTAGCAGTTAGTAAATTGACATCAAACAAACTCACTTGTTTTATCTAATTGGTTATATTAAAATAATGTTTTATTAGTTTTCTAGATATAATAATGTTTTATACCTAATGAAATGGTATGTGGCTGTAATAAAAAAGAGAAACATTTAATAGGCTAAAACATACTTGTTTTAATTAGATGATGTCCCCTAAATAATGGAATAACTTTTTGTCAATTTTAGCAGGTTATTTGCATTGCGTTTTTTTAGTCGAAGATCCACATGTGTATACAAAAGATATTGTTATATGCCCATAATATTTTATTTTAAAGGATATGCAGGTTAAACAAAAGTAAATACCATAAAATAATATCGTTTTATTTATACATACTTAATTTCAACCGTAAGTGTTGTGAGGATTAAAATGTACAATAGTACCTTGTTCGGGTTTGTCCAGTTTACACTGTCACATTCCAACCTTTTTCAATGTGTTTCCTACAAGCATAACGGCAACAAAAAAAAAACAAAAAGAAGCCTGCATCCAGGTCAACAACAAATCCATGAGTAGAAGACCAAGTCCACCCAGCTGCCATGAAGATAGTTTCGACCTGATCTTCTAAGCCGTTGAGAAAATCTACCATTTATTTACAAAAACAAGACAAAGTCAGTAATTATAAACAACTTAATGAAATCCTCCTTTTATATAAAAAATAGTAGCTCGTAATTAATGATAGTTTACAAGGTTCATAACTGAGAACTCCACTAAAATAATTGATTAATGAACCAAAACCGAAAGAGCAGACAAAGCAAACAAGCAAACGAAAATAACTTACCTAAGCTAATAACTAACAGTTTGGTATTTTTTTAAACCAGTAATTATGCTTCAATTTCGGTTATGCCTCGCTCTAAAACCAAACTGAACAAAATCAAACAACACCGAGCTTTTTCAAATGTTTATTATTAAATAAATATATAGTTCAAATTCATTATTTTAGGCAAGATTTTTTAGCCCGAGTTTATTGAAAAGATGATTAACAAAAACTTTAGTACGAAAGTTTTTAGCCCAATTATTTTAGAATATTTTTACAGGCCCAAACATTTCAAACCTAAATGAACAAACTCATAATTGAACTGAATCGAACCCACATGCAAAAACCAAAATTAGAAAACCGAAACCGAACAACAGTCTAAAACTTAAAAACTAAATTTTCGGTTTTGGTTCGGTTTATTCCCAAAGCTGATACGGATCGACCCATGCAAATCCCTGCAATTATTAAGTTTCATATTCAAGTTTCCGCATTATTAACCAATCATCAAGCCTTGAAAAATCCCAACTTTTTGTAATTTATATCACATAGCAACATGAACGAAGAAGAGACGATAACTTGTCTTATGAGAGACATGTCTCCTATAAGTGAAATAACTGTAAACTAAACTAAATTAAATTCAACGCAACAAAAATAGCTTTATATTTCGATGTGGACGGTGTCTGAAATATCTAGTTAAATATACGTTCAACGAAGCTTCTTCATTTTCCAGTCCTTTTAATAAACATATCGTAGAAACTTTTTTATTACGTTACAATAAATATTTAATTCAAAAAAACTTATATAAAAGCTATTCTATTCGTCTTAAAAATCTAATTCAAAAAACCTTATATAATACCATATTCAACAAAATGGAATTTTAGTTTTCATAAAAACTTTTTTATAAAAACTTTTTTAAAAGCATTTTAGTTTCATAAAACCTTTTTTATAAAAACGTTTTTTAGAAGTTTTGGCTAAAACTTTTGCTTAGAAATATATGAAATTTAGGTAAAAAAAAAGAAATGATAGTATAAATATATGAAATAGAGATATAAAATATGAAATATATGAACTAGAGGTATAAAAGTTAGAAATATATCAACATATGAATGATTCGGTGCGGTTTAACTAATTTTGGTTCAACGAGAGTACAAAAAAATTGATACCGGTTTTTGGTTAATTCGGTTTTCAGTTAATACAGTTTTTGGTTGATTTTGGTTCGGTTTCGTATGTTTTCGGTTTGGTTTAGGATAACAATTTAGTTTTTGGTTGATTTTGGTTCGGTTTCGTCTGTTTTCGGTTTGGTTTAGGATAACAATTTAGTTATTGCTCACTGATAACCGGTTTTTGTTAATAACCGATAGGTGTGCGCGCGATGCGGCGGGAAACACAGATATTGCCACGATGTGCATTGTTCGGTTGGTTAGATTATTATTCTCAACTGAAACCAAGGTCATCGATTAGTCTATTTTATTAACTAATTCGTTTTCATTTAATCGATTTGGTTTATTTTGTTAGATTGACGGTTTTTGGTTTGATTCACTTAATTTCGGTTAATTGCCAAAACTAAACTTGGGCTATAACATTTGATTATAAATACATGAAATTCAGGTATAAATACATAAAATGGATGTATAGGTACATGAAATGGAGATATAAATACATAAAATGGGGGTATAAATATGTAATACATGAACTGAAAGTATAAAAGCTAGAAATATATGAAAATATGTATGGTCCGGTTCAGTTAAATGATGGTATGAAAAAATCGATAACCGTTTTTCGTTAATTCGTGTTTTGGTTAATTAGTTTTGAGTTAACTAAATTTTTGGCTGATTTCGGTTCGGTTTAACGATTCAGTTATCACTCACTCTTAGACACTATTAATCACGTAACATATCAATTTTTTAATTAAAGAAACTATAGCAATACTATACTCAAATTAAAGAGAATAAAATACTCGTTAATATGTTGTAATTTAAAAAAAAATATTAACATATAAAAAACTATGGCCGTTTAAAAATCAGCTGGGGGTGTGGAGTTAGTTTTTTATAAAGGGATCAAGTCTGACTAATAACTATCTATAATTGTGTTAAAGATTAGAGTTTAATCACTTGACATTCTGTTGCTATTAAACATTCTAGGATAATGACTACGTACGTTGGACTTTAATCACTTGTACACCAAGGCATCATCTACTTGGACCTTTTAATCCACACGTCAATATTGACCAAGACAACTACCGAAACGTCGACAAAAATGAGTAGGTCGTCACGGTACTTTTGGTTTTTTTCAAAACATTATAGTTTATAAGATATGACAAAAATACATAAAAGAATTATAAGTTTGTTGTGAAACGAGAAAAGTGTAACTAATTACACATAATTATGTTAAAACTTAGGGATTTAAGTGTGATAAGATGGTGGCTAAAAGATAATTATTGTTTAAAAGAGCAATATACCCTCATTTTAAGGGTGTATTTATAAATTAAAAAGAAAAAAAATCTTATTTTTTGGGTATCTTAAAATGCCCCTCACTCGTGCATTATGATATAGTATAGATATGTGTTTATTGCAGGATGATGGTGAGAAAAGTGTTGATATTATTTGTTATGGTGCAATGTTTAGTTCATATAAGTCTGATCTTCAACGTGAATTTAGTGAATAAGTAATTTTAATGTTTATTTAATCCTATCTTTAACTTCTATATTTAATTTTTGTCAGTTTTTAAGGATCAGAAGTTTGAAACTCAAAGGAAGAGATCCAAGAGGCTCGCTGAGTGGAAATTGAGTGATGCTATTAACTTAGATGATTATGATGACGATGACAAATAAGAGGAATTAGAAGATAGTGCAGATTCAAGGACAAACAAGAAAACCCGATTTAAAATACCTCGGATGTTAATTCAGAAGCGGAACAGATTTCATGCAATCTAATAATATATCTATCATGTTTTTTTTTTTTTTTTTTTTGAGTTTTTCCATTTTCATTTTCCCATGTTCGATCTAGACCTATGAATGAAATTAATTTTATATTTAAACTTAATTTTTGGTGTTATGAATGAGTTTTATTTTATATTTGAATTTAATTTTTTGTTGTTGATAGCATTATACTGTTGTTACTAAGTTTAAAATGTTCACTTTAAAAATATTAGCTTATATTTAACTAAAAAACTGGAATTACTATGATATTTAAAAATATTGACTTCAAAAATATTAACTTATATAGATCATGAGAAATTGAAAAACATGTTTTTAAAGTATATACTATCCTTAAAAAGTTCAAAAGACTACTAAATTGTATCTGTTTATTAAAAAATTAGACCTTTATACGTGTGCTTCTACATTAACTCCTAACATCCTATTTGAATTTTATATGTATACTTATACATATAAACTCTTAACATCCTATTTTTTAATAAAAAATAGGTTTATTTAATTTTTATAAAAATACAATTTTATATTTATAAAAAACGAAATTTAAAATTGAAGGTAAAGGTTTAAAACATACTTAAGAGTCAACTACTATTTTTTTGTTTTTATAAATAAAAACATTTTTTTACAATTTTAAAGTTAATTGGACGAGTATTATATGGATATTTAAAAAAGTTATGAACTTTATAACAGTAGACAATACTAATAATAGTACTAAAGAAAAAAAATTAAAAACTTAGTAACTTAACCAAAAAATAAACTTATTTTACAATTACAACAACTTGTTTTTTATTTTTTATCTTTTAGTATTATTTTTTATTAAAAAAACAAAAATTGACAGGTATAAAACAAACAGTTTTTTATTTTATTTTAAGATACAGAAAACATTCTATTTAAAAAAGACAAAATAATTTATTTTTATAAAAAAATCTTGTAAAAAGTAACAAAAACATAATCTAGAAATTTTCAATCTTGACTAGATACTTACTAGATTGTATTGGAATTTTAAGGGATAATAAGTTCAAACTATATACTCTTAGTCTCCTATAGATAAGTAAGGATACTAAGTTTAAACTTTACTCTTCTAGATCAGAATAGTTAGTTGTAAATAAGTTTTTTACTTAACTAGATACATACTAGATTATGTTACATTTTTTTTAGGGATCAATGATTTTTTGAAGTACTTGATAATTTAAATTCTTAATTTAATAATTACTAGACATGGGTAACACTAATGACATATATCTACCACAATAATATTACCATAAATATTATACGAATAAGAAAAGTACCAGAAACGAGTGCCGCAATGCAAAGTGTCGCCCCCGCCGCATCGCGCGAGCAACTTACTAGTATTTATAAAAACAAAAATTGTTTTGACTTTAGACACTAATTATAAATATATTAGTTACACCCCTGTTTTTGTCCATCTCATGCAACAAAATGTTATTGAGTTACACCTCTCAGCCAACAATCCATTCGGTGAAACTTCACATAAAACAATGTTGAATATCCAAGAAACGATGTTTGCCATTTTTTATTTTTTTAACTTTTTGGCGTTTTTACAGTGAGTGGTTTTGGGGGAACCATGGCGTTTGTTTTTTTGGTTTTAATGAACGGAAGGTGCTGAGACGTTCCTGTTTATAGGAAGTCTTTAGCGCGAACTTTAGCCGGGGTATTATTAATTAAGTGCAATTAATAAAATATCCGTCGTTTTTCAGTTACGGTTTGTATTTTCTGTTTTGATCAGCTTTACCTGTTAAATCTGTAACATGTCCCATCTTTAATGTCGTTTTATCTTTAATGCCGTTTTATTTGGATGACGTTTTAACTTTAATGGTGTTTTATACTTAATGGAGTTTTATGGGAGAAATGATGTTTACCTTTTTTACCCTTAATGAAGCACATTCCAAATGTTATTTACGAAAACGTCACCGCGCCAATCTTGTCCATAGATTGTTTTGATCTGACGATCCATAAGCGTTCTCACTGTTCTCACACTTTTCACCGTTTTCCCTAAATTCTGACCTTATATATATAGAGAGAGAGAAACGGGATCATGAGAAAACGCTCAAAAGTGTGAGAAGGGTGAGAACGCATCCTGGCCCAACACGTGTCCCGCGGCATAGAGAAGGGCGGAGGGGCTTTTTTGTCTTTTCATTCTTCTTTTATTTTCACAACGCGGTATAATATTTTCTGGCGTCTAGGTTTTTTTTGGCGTTAATTGTATTTATTAAACTTTTTGGCGTTGAATTAATTGTTTTTGTGTCACATATATAATTTTTTGGTGTTATATCGTTTTCTAGTTAATTTTTTTGGCGTTTGTGGGGTTTTGTACAACAATTCACTACGAGTCATTAATATTTGCATAAGATTAAAACAAGACCAATTTTTTTTTTGGCGTTTTGTGAATTTTTTGGCGTTTTAATACCCTTTTACAAGGTGCTTTGCCAGCAGCTGTTCTCTCAGTTTTCATTCTACTAGCGTTTTGGTGTTTGTAGTTTTTGGCGTTTTATATAATAATCTATTTTATTTTAGAGGATTGGATAACAAAACAACATATAACTTGATATCAAAACAATATAAAATGAAAACAAAAATAATAAAAAATGGTAATCTAATTTTTCTTCCGAATCTTCACTGTCATCAGCCTCTTCCTTCTTGAATTTGTTTTTTGCGTTTTGAACCTTTTTTGAATACTTTAGCGAGATGCCAACTTTTCTACATAAACCCCGTCTTTTTCAGAAGAAGCTGCTTAGTGGCATTCTGTGTTTTGGTGTGATATTCTTGTTTGGTGGCATGTCATTAAAGATCAAGTCTTGCTTGATGCTATTTGTAATAATGGAGTCTAAAATAGCATTTTACACTTGTGTTGATTCCTTTATTCCATGCCTATAGTCATCAAGAACAAAGCTTACATGATGGCATATCACTGTCACCAGTCTCTTTTTCCTGAATATTTGTCCATCTCATTCAGCAAAATATTATTGAGTTAACCCCCTCAGAAAAAGGATCCATTTCAGTGAAAGCTTTGCCATCTGTGGCGTTTTAAAGGGAGTGGTTTCTAAAGGATATGGCGTTTTTGTGTTTTCTGGGTGTGATTAATTTCATTGTGTATAGACCCCTCTCTTATATGAGTTTTTTGGCACGTAGTTTAGGCGGGACTTTTTATTGTAATAAATGATAGTAATAAAGTAACTGTCTTTTCAGTTACTGTTTTTGTATTTACTGTGTTGATCAGCTTTTATCAGTTTTATAGGTTATAGACGTCCCATCTTCTAAGTTTGGCGTTTCTTTTTAAATGGCGTTATGTAGATCAAGATGACAAAATACAATAACGTAGCAAATAAAATATTAATCAGGAAAAATATTTTTTGTTATTTTTTGCGTTTTGTTAGGGTTAACCATTTTTAGTATTATTTTTTTGGCGTTTTATTAATAAAGATATAAATATATCATTTAATTATCTTTAAAAAAAAGATTACATAGAAGAAAAAAAAGAGGAAAAAAAATTAAAATCATTCGTCAGAATGTACTTTATCCGAAAAGTATCCATCACTTGCGTCATCTTCTTCCTCCTCGGAGTCTTCATCTGGATCTTCATCCATGTCACCACATTCACCTTCATCAACTTCTTGTTCCTGAAGATTCTGAAGCCTCCACCTGAACATGCCTTGCATTAACTCCAATTTTGAGTCTATTTCTGTGTTGGTACAAGTGGCGTTATGCAATTCTTCCATGAAACCTAGACGCTGCTTTGTCATGATGTTCTCTAGTCAGTATACTTCCTGTTCTCCGCTGTCGTATGTAACCGCCACCATGTCTGTTTCATCATCAAAACGCCATGATGTCATGACAGGGTCTAGGTTCACATATGCTTTGATTGGTCCAAATTTGATGGTTAATGCTTTCATAAGCATATGCGTTTCATGACATTCGTTGTCTAGAGCGATGCCAATGGATAAAATTCGCCTCTGTATCTCTTCTTCCATCTTCAGAATTGCCCTAACCGTCTTAACATACACCCTCCTTCTGTTGTCAAAAAGCAGGACGTATCGCCCGATCCCCAGAGTGTATCTCCACGAAACGATTGTTGCCATTTTTGGCGTTTTGGTTAAGTTGGCGTTTTTGGTTAACGATGTTTTTTGCAGAAAATGGTAGATTGAAGTGATTATGGAAGCTTTGTTTTACCTTGTTTATATAATGATATTTTTGGCGCGTAATTTAGGAGGGAATTTCTTCTAATAAATGTTAATAACTGAAATTCAGTTACTGTATTGTTTCATCTTCCTGTAATATTCAACGCGTTTTATTACTAATTTTTTGCGTTTTGTTTTTAATGGTGTTTTATTTTTTTGTATGGCGTTTTATCATTTGATGGCGTTTTGAATATGAGCGGTAAAAGACCCTTTTACCCTTAATGAAGCGCGTCCTACATAATATAATTCATGTTATTTACGAAAACGCCACCGCGCAATCTAGTCCATGGATTGTTTTGATCGGACGATCCATAAGCGTTCTCACACTTTTCACCGTTTTCTCTAAATCCTGACCCTATATATATAGAGAGAGAGAGAGAGATCTAAACAAAGTTGGGATTTTGTCAAAATATAATTGAAAGAAAATAAAATAAAGATGGAAATTAAGTACGTAGAAGTGATGTCATGTGAGAAAAGAAAGGAAAATAAGGCTTTTACAACACCACAAAAGATCATAAATATCAAATCAAACAAATGTAATCACTGTTTAACAAGAGATTTGTAGACCTTAATATTACAACACGTCCCCCTGGCCATGTAGGTACAATGGCATGCACCAGCAGCAGGAACAACTGTGACCCATCTGAACCTCGTAAATCAAACAACCCCTTCCACATTATTAACCATCGGTTATAAACAGTATGCAAGCAAGCATGGTCCAAATAATCTACTTCACCTACCCAACCCCTCTCACCTTACTTCTCAATTATTTCATGTAGATACAAAAAAATATTTATCTATATGGTTACATTTACTAATTGAGATTTTCATGATCGGAAACCTGATTTCAAAATCATTTAAGGTGACTTGTAATTCTACAGTTGCGTATATCCATTCTTATAGGTTCAAAAGTTCTAAATTATGTGTGCATATCAACATCACTAATATTATAATAACTTTAGCAGGGAATGACAATACTTTATGTTAAAACTATCTGTTATATTTTAAAGGTTAATTTGCACGGTAAGCCCGACCGCGGAGGAGATCCCCCCTCCCAGGTCACCACCCGACAAGGCTTCCTGGCATTAAATCCCCATAACCGTCAAGGAGGGGTCCGACACATGTATCGAACCCGAGACCTCACAGGATCCTCGTTCCGGTTTTAAAGCGGGTGTCGGTGGCCACCAAAGTGGCACTAATGGGAATTGAACTTGGGTCTCCATTGGAGAACCCAAGTCACTCCACCACTATTTTAGATTCTACAATATATATATTTTTTTATATTTTTGGTTTTGACGCAAGTTGTATGGTATTAGTAGTAATTAATATGGTGGTGGAATACATAATGGGTTAAAACTTCATAAAATCAAACATGTTAATTACCACACGCATTAGTGGTTGGTTCATCAAGGCATCAAGAAGCAACTGATCTTGTGATTAGTAACACATTTGAAAATACTTTAGCGACTTCCCTATTCAGCATTGATTCACTGATCTCCGAACTAGGGATGAGCTCGGTACCGGTACCAACACTGAATTTCCCGGTACCGAAAATACCGGTATCGAATTTCGCCAAACATGGGTACCGGTATACGATATATGCCATGAAAATCTTGTAGTATATAGCTATCATACCCTAATAATGGTTAGTTTTTTATCGGTTAATTACCCCTAATTAAATTAAAGACAAAAATTCAATTTTTGAGAGATGTAATTTAGTATAGTATTTAAGGGGGAAAAAGGTTTAGCCGTTCAAAAAAAAAGTTAAAAACATTTATTGAACAGTGAAAAGCACGATCGAGTGTTGGTCGCGTATTGCATTTATCATCGTCGATAATGACAATAAAGTTTCATAACAGAGTCAATTAAAGAGGTTTTTTTTAGACCAGCTAACTATATCCTCTCTAATACTACTTCTAAAGTGTAAAGATCAAATACAAATGGTTCTTAATATACTACCCTTAACGTAAGAAGTGAAGAAGAAATTTTTTTCCCTACTACTTAAAAGTGACGTTTAATTGAAAAATGTTAAAAAAAATTCGTGATTTTATAGTAGTAGAGTAATTACTTTACAAAATTACATAATTACTCTATTAATGTAAAATCAGGTTTTTTTATTATTAGACTAAAATATAATAAGTAGGAAAAAAAATTTAAAAAAACAAAAATTCGCTCCTTCACTCTTTACGTTAAAAATACTCATGTGTACAATTAATTAACCCTACTTCTAAATCTATATATTTGTACAAATGGGAATCTTAATCTTAGTAACGTACAACTCTACTACAAGTCCTCTACGTAGTATTAAGATTTACGAGAAGCACTAATTGCCGGTTTTCACTTAATATATTAGGTGTATACGTACACTTTCTTTCTATGGACAATAGAATATTATATATTTCATTCATCTTGAAAAACGGGTCGGGTTAAAAGCGAGTATAAATAGTGACTCCAAGATTATTCATCACTCCCCATGCATCCAACTCCAAGATACAGTACTGATCATACATACATAACACACACCTTCAAAACCATGAACACCCTCTTCCAAACACTTCCATTTTTGCCAACAAACCCTAACTCATTCGACCTACACTTCCCATCAGTTCCAACACAACATGTTGAACAAAACCCTTCACATGAAACCAATATTTTCACAGAACACAATCACCCTCATGTTCTTGAAGGCATTGCAGCAGTTGTTGGAGAACATGTTTTGTTCGGTAAATCCGTAACAACAACAACAGCTACCACTGAAGCTGATCAGCCTGTGGATCTCAAGAAAGAACCGGTGAAGAGTGTGGAGATGAAGAGTTATAGAGGGGTGAGAAAGAGGCCGTGGGGGAGGTGGTCGGCGGAGATACGCGATAGGATAGGGCGGTGCAGGCACTGGCTAGGGACGTTTGATACTGCGGAGGAAGCCGCACGTGCTTACGACGCTGCGGCTAGGCGACTAAGAGGGTCAAAAGCCAGGACCAACTTTGAGATACCGTCAGTGTTCCCATTGTCTACCACCGCTACATCGCCAGCAACGTCCTCCTCGTCATCCAATGAAGGGAAAAAGAGGAAGTCTGGCGCTAGCGGTGGTAGCAATAATAACAATAATAGTAACAGTAACAATAATAATAACAAGAAGTGTCACGTGGTGACTTCAGTGGGTCAACTATTTAGTAATTTTGGTCCGATGATGAAGATGAATTACCCTAGTACTAGAACTAGTAATAATGATGTAGAAGTTGATTTGAATCTTGGTGGTACTTTGAAGAAAAAAAGAGGAAAAACTGTTTGTACGTTATATTAATGCAATGCAGTTAAGTACGTATGTTAATGGTACTGTTTTTGTATTATGACTACTATCATCTTGTTTCTTTGTCGCATTTTGTATATTTGATGTGAAGTTGTGTACTATTGTTTCCTCATTCTTCTAATCCCAGCACATAAAGTCATTAACCATGTGCTGACGGGTTATCTCGTCGTTTAAAAAAAGTCATTAACCATGTCCGGATTCTCGCCGTTTAAAAAAAAAGTCATTAGCCATGTGATCAGTGGCACATCTAGAAAATTATTATAGGGGCAATGTTTCAGTTTCAAAGAAAAGGGGTAACGAAATCGAAAAAACGTTAAATTTTACCAAAATTTAAACTACCATCGGAGCGTTAAGGGGTAACGAAGGTTACCCCTTCTTGAAGGATAGATCCGCCTCTGCATGTGATGACGGGTTCTCATCGTTAAAAAAAAGTCATTAACCATGTGATGACGGGTTCTCATCGTTAAAAAAAAATAAATAAATAAAAAAAAAAAAAAAAGAAGCCCCCTCATATTGTTAATTATGGTTATAGTTGGGACGAGTTAAAAAAAAGTAGTCGTTTATAATGTAGATTGTGTTTATATATAGATCTGTTAAGTTAAACATTAAAATTCATCTGGACTGGAATAAAATCAGTGGCGGACCCAGGATTTTTTCCTTGGGGGTGCGAAATATTTTCAAAGATTTTAGGCCCCGAGCTGTATAAAAATATCGGTTCATAGCGGGTCGGGTCGGATCATGTAAGACAAAAGAACATCAAACTAAAATTTATAAATCATCAAAAACACGTCAAACGTCATTACAAATTACAAACGTATTTAAAATTGTGCCCTACAGGGTTTTTTTTTGAAATATATCCAAAATATCATCTAAAGATACTAAACACGCCATAAGTTCATTACATTCTTACTCATTGTTCCTAACACATATAATTTGCTCCATAAGTTCATAAAACAACTATAAACACTTGAAAAAAATAAAAAATCATGTTCAACCATATCCCATAACTTTCAATTATATTTTTAAACATTCAAGCCCTAATATTAATTGTTGATTACTTGTAACCATGGTTGTAAAAGTCCCGCCTAGGCTCCGAGTACTCCCCGAGTACTCGCTACAAGGTAGGCTGCCGAGGCACGAGTACTCTTCTCCCAGGCCAATTACTCCCCGAGTAATCTCCGCCTAAGCCGAGTACTTTCCGAGTACTCCCGAATCCGACTAGGGAGCGCCTAGCGACTTTTGCAACCATGCTTGTAACTAATCAATTAAACAAACAAAGCTATAAATAAAACAACAAAATCATTTAACCACAAGTTTAGAATAACAAAAAAATCAAAAAAAAATATAAAAAGATTAAACCCTTACACATCTATAATTTCTCATAATTATCACATAAAACAAAATAATTAAATAAATAAATAAACTATACTAGTTCTATATTGGAATTCTGACGTAATATGGGTCGGTCCAATCAGAATTTTGGTTTTCCCGGTAAAAAAAGCCATCAGGTCTTGAGCAGTGGCGTCAAGTCGCTGTGAGTTTTTTTTTTTTGGGTGGGATTTGGAAATGGAATGGGTGGATGGGTTTGGGTTATTTTATTTAGTTCAAATTTATTTAGGTTGGGTTTGAGCTTGTGTTAATAAAAATAGATTGCAGATTGGGCTTTGATTGGATTAAATAATTAAGTGAATAAGTGGTTAATAATTATTTTTTTTCTAAGTGGGGCGGTTGAAAATTTTCAAGGGGTGCGGGTGAAAAATTCCAAGGGGTGCGGTCGGGATTTCCGGCGAAAAATAACACTAAAATTTTTTTTTTTCATGGAGTGCGCCCGCCAACCTTGGCTTAGGGTGGGTACGCCCCTGAATAAAATAGAGATGTTAATTCTTAACACACAAAAGTCTTATTAAAATAATCAAGTTTTGTAAGTTTTGGTTTAGTGTATAACATGTTTAATTAGAGATTTAAAGTTTGTTTATGGACTAACATTTAATAAATGGGTTGGTACAAAAATTTGACATATAGACGATCTGATACAACTTGATTGCAACATATTTATTTATAAGTTATAACTTATCAATCATGTCAGTTTGTTTCATTTCTTTAGATGAACATGTCAAATGGCTCGTGTTGCATGATTTTAATAGTGTTTAGGTTGGATTGGTGTCTTTAAAAAAATTGTTGCACGAGTCTTGTTCGGCTTTATCAGTTTAACCCATTTAATTTAAACCTAGTGTATGACACTTTTGAAACCCTAAAAACTAGATTAAGGGGTTGTTTGGTACCTCTTAATGACCATTCAGATGCTACCTCTTAATGGTTAAAAACCTCTGAATGAATAAGAGGTAACCTCAAGTCTGAATGGTTAAGAGGTAACCTCTGAATGGTAAATCATCACATGTCACATTCTTCTACCTTCTCATTGGTAAAATTCTTAATGGTTCCATTAAGAGGTAACCTCTTAATGACCATTCAGAGGCTACCAAACAGCCCCTAAGCTAGTAATAAGTTAGTTGTTTCTAAACCAAAAAAGAAAAGTGCGTTTCAAATTCTCTACTAAAGACACACGCAACGCATGTCCAGTGACGTTTGTGCCAACGCAACACTGTTGTGCGTTCTCAAGTAGGTCGAGTTTGTGCCAACGCAACATTGTTGTGCGTTCTCAAGTAGGTCGATGGCTTGGTTCATGCTTCCCGATTGCTTAAAACTGAAGAGATGATCCCCATAACTCACAATCAATTTTATTTAAGGGATATTTAATTAAACTTTAGATAAAATCAGTTCTGTTTAATAAAATTTAGATAAATGTACGGGTAACTATAAAAAAGTTGATTAAATAATTTTGTTTTATATGTCTAGAAAATGACGTATCAACGTTTAATCCTTATTGTAATAGACGTAATTTTTCCACAAATCTACTTGTGCTAATTAAGTACAACATGTCTTGTCAAACTAGTTTCCACACCCCTTAGCATTTTAATCTCACATCCTCGTCGAACGGGCGTTTGCGTATATGTCGAACAGTCGTTCGCACGTATGTATGTATATCAAATCATGGGCCCAGGAAATCTCAAACTACTATTTTCTTGTCATCGAACGGGTATTCGATGACGTGGAACAATGTGAGATTAGAAAGCAAGAGTGTACGGCATAGACGTGTTAAAGTTAATTCCGTATTTAAAGTAAATCTTTTAAACAAATTACCCCCAAAAGTTCTGTATTTAACCAACCATCGTATAAAATGAAACTAACATCAATAATGTCATAAGACCTATCAAATATCAATGAGCAACTCCTTACTCCTCTGTTATGATTAAAATAGTGAATCCAGAAAAGGTGCAGAGGTCGCAATGAGATGACAAACATAGTATCACTGTATTTACATCATCAAAATCTATTATTTGATTATTCAATACTAACTTTCCAGTAATCACAAAATTATCTCACATAACAAGGTTTACTTTGTTACCAATACATATTGTAACGTGTATTGTTAACAATACATATTGTAACGCGTATTAACGTAATCATGAATAGTAATATGATTTTTATATTATATATATAATTATAAATTTATATATATTTATAAAGTAATCATGAATAATAATTTAATTTTTATAATAATATATAGTTTCTTTTTTATATTTTTATCATTTCAATATTAAAATAGATTATTATTGTTATATTTATTTTTAATCTTAAATATATCTCTTTAATTTTAATTTTTAATAAAAAAAATTTATTATCACTAATATTGTCTGAACAACATCGGTACCGATATTGTATAACATAAGTATAGTTTTTTTATTATTAAAGTCATCATATGCCTATTATTACGTACGATTCGATAAAAGTTCTACTCGAACATGTCATATATAGTTGATTTTTTATCATCACAAACCGAACATATACCGACCAAACAACATCGGTATTCGAACATGTCATATACAGTTGATTTTTTTATCAACACAAACCAAAAATATGCCGACCAAACAACATCGGTAATGGTACCGTATTCGTTTTTATATAATTCTCGACGTGGCGGTATAAAATTCATTGAACACAAAGAAATATTCGCAATAAAGTATTTTTGGTATCATAAGCTATATCGAGCATCTGCACAATATTACTGTTATCGTAACGTAACGGACCGATGCCGACCAAACAACACCGGTACTACCGGTACGGGTATTCGTTTTTATCGGTTTTCAATCGATGTAAAAACTGTCGATTAGCAACGATTGCTATGCCAAATGTCAGTGTCGTACTGATATTGTAATGAACCAAACCAATAATAACAAAAGGCTCGCAACGAAGCGCACATAAATCTCACTAGTTCAAATATAAAATCTCTTCTGTTTAAACCCCCTTGGTTGAACAGTTGATGTTGAATTACTTTAGTATACATAAAAAAAGAATGTTTGTCCATGATTATACGACATTGACAAGAATAGTAAATTCCATAGGAGTACATATACATCCTACATACCTTCAACAGTGAACAACAAAGGTTACCACTCTCACTCCCACTCCTTGAACACTGTATTCAAAGAAGAACGCACAAGTGGTTCGGTAGGTCAACAAAATCTAGTGGATCCACTTTTTGGGTCATGGTTAAGTCTCCGCAAACAACTCACCAACCAATCATCATTCATTGTTTGTTTTAGTATCATATGAAATATTAAGTCCTAGGTTTAAATCGATATCCGTACGTTTAAATGATTATCCATTTTTTTTATTTAAATTTGCTTAACCTTTTATAGTTAACGTGACCCATGTTTAACAAAACACATATAACAATATTATTTTGTATTATAGATGAATATATTTACATTTACAAATTAGGGTTTAGATCAAATACCAATGCTCCTAAAAATAATAAGTCGTACAAAGGGTATCAAACGGACCAACGACCAGTGGCGGATCTAGGATTCACGCCAAGCGGTAACGTTTTATAAATAAGCGGTAACGAAATCGGAAAAACGTCAAATTTTTCCAAAATTTACACTAATTTTACATTACCGCCGGAGCGCCAAGCGGTAGCGGGCGCTCCCCCTTGTATACACATACATCCGCCCCTGCCAACGACGGAACTAGCTCAAAAATTTAGGGGTATCCTAATTTTTTATTCTTTAGACCAGGGGTATCCTCTGTGTAACGGAGACGAAGTTGAGGGGTATTTTTACACTATGGAAACGGAGTTAAGGGGTATTTTTACTCTACGTAAACGGGGTTAAGGGGTAGCCCGTGCTACCCCCACTAACATTCTAAGTCCGCCCCTGAAACGGACTCCGATTGACCCCATTTAAGTGACATTGGAACGGTCTCATCGAACTCTACGATGTGAGATTTTAGATTTTCACTTTTGAATTTATGGGTTGTAGATTTTAGAATTTTTGTTTATTATCACTGTGCCTTTTATTTATCATTGTGTTTTTCTATATTTGCGTCATTATGTCTTTTTCCTCGACATTGTGTTATATTTTCCTCGACATTGTGTTACATTTTCCTTGACATTGTGTTACATTTTGCGATCCATTATGTCTTTGTAAACTTCTTACTTTTAGAAGCTTTTGTAAAATAACTTAACTCTGCAAATTAGATTCGTTTTAGAACTCTGCAAATTAGATTTGTTTTAGAACGTACCGGAAAACTCACACATTCAATAAATCTACTACACTCGTTAGTATAAGTGGGCTACAAGTCCTTTGGTATTTACAAATTAGTTACTTATACAATTTCTAAAAACTATTAAAAAGTGTATGTTGGTTGTGTAATTAATAAAGTCTGACGGGTTCATTTCGACTAGAGTAAAAACAAGCAATTTTAATTTGAATTAATTTTGTCATGTTACTCGACAGAATGTGAACCTAGGATATCTAAACTATTCAAGTAAAAGAAAATCACGAAAGATTGTTAGTATGGACTAAGATCCTAGGTCTTACAAGTAGGAGTGGGGTATGGACGTTCAATCATATCCTGAAATTTATTCTTGTAGCTAGTGTAAAACAACAAAAATAGAATAGTAATAACAAAATAATATAATAGTGTTAATAAATACTAGTAATTGCGTAATAATAGGATCGATTACTTAAACCACTTACTTGACATGTAAATCCCCTTGAAGTTTCTGTTTACTATGGATAATAGAATAGACGAGTTAATGGAATGTACGGTGACGGTAATGACAATAGGGGTGGGTGTCGGCAACGGCGGGTGGCGGTGGATTGTCGTGGTGGCGGTGGGCGGTGGCGGTGGCGAGCGATAGTGATGGTTAGCGGCGGCGCGGGTGGCTATGGTCGGTGGCGCTGACGGATGTGGCGGTGGCGGTGGTGGCGCCGACGGGGTGTGGTGGTGGCGGTGGCGCCGATGATCAGCGACGACGGAGGGTGGCGGCGGCGCCAGGTGGTGGTTGTGATCGGTGGTGGTGATGAAGGGTGTGAGAGAATAGAATGAATTTAAACACGAAAAATTTTGATCGTGAAAACAAAACTAAAGCTTTAGTGATTTTGTTTATAATGAATTAAGTTTGGATATCAAAAACTAATTGGTTTAGTAATTTAGTAATTTTGTTTAGAATAAATTGCTAAAATCGTCCCTAAGGTTTAGGTCTGTTTATCAGTTTAATCCAAAATGACTTTTTTTATGCCAAACAACCCTTCACCTTTGGCATTTTTTGTCAGTTTCATCCAAACCACTAACTTAGTTTACTTTTTATGTTAAGTTGAAAAATATTTGGATACAATTGTCAAATATAAAACCTCAGGGATGATTTTGGCAATTTACTCAAAGTCTTTTTAATTTCTTTTATTTAATTAGTTGTGTCACATATATATAAAACAGAATATACGCGCAGTTTTTATAATAAAAAACTAATAGTTTTGTCACATAATTTTTATAAATTTTCATCCAAACCACTAACTCAGTTTCTTTTTTCTGTTAAGGTGAAAGATGTTTCAAATTTCATAAATTAAGACAGAAATTAATATCCAGATTTCTTTATATAGATCAGTTTTATAAGAGAAAACGATATATAAAATAAATATCAATGGTGTGCAGCACATAATAATCGATTACAACTTTTAGTATTTAATCAAGTGTAGAGATATAAAAAAAAAAATTGTAAAGTGTTACATATTTTTAAATGTGTTGAGCACCTAAGAAATATTTTATATTTGTCAGTTCCATCCAAATATCTAAAGGTGAATGGCTATTTGGCACAAAAAAAAATCATTTTAGATGAAACTGGCAAACAGATCTAAATCTTATGAACGATTGTGGCAATTTACTCTTTTGTTTATAATGAACTAGGTTATTATCCGGGATTGCTTCCCGGGCTCGGGAAACTTAGTTATATTAATTATTATTTGTTATTAATACAACATAATTACAATAAAAATGTGAGCAGTGGGTGTTTTTCATTGTAATTCTAGTTTTCATTTGATAATTTAATTCTATAATTAATTAACCACATCAACAATAAAAAGGTGAGTGACTGTTTTTTAGGGAAACCACTGATGGTCAATATCAGTAGATGTCAAGAATAAAAATGTGAGCAGTGGTTGTTTTTTAACAATCAGTGGATACTCAACAGTAATTGAAAAACTGATGTTTGGTCAGTCAATGGTCAACATGAAGAATGAAGAACCAGAAGTTGTCTTTCAGCAGTGGATAACATTTAACAATCAAATTTTTAACGAAAACAGTGGTTGTAACTGACTTTTAAGGATTAATGTTCCCCCTGGAACAGATGATGCCAAAACTCTTCATTATTCTGGATTTTTATTGTCTCATCAAAAGTTCCCTAACTTGCCATTTAAATTGCAATTCAAAATCTAAGGAACTTGTATCATCCTCATCCTTGCAAAGTGTAAGCTCAAGGAGATCATGTAAATCTTCAACACCCAGGCCAAGTGCTACTTCCCTTGATATTTGCTTCACTACACCATTAGATCTGATCAGAGTCTATACATGGGCCTTTTGATCAGACATTCACTTTAGTATTTTTGAATCTAATGGGTTTCTTGGGAGAGGTTTATTTGCTGATAAGTTTGGAGATGGTGGCCTGTTCAGAACTTGTTTGGCTATGTTTTGAAGCTTTGCTGAGTTGTCATCCTCTAGTGCCATTGTTTTGATAGCTTCTTTGAAATATACAGCTTCTTGTTCTTTCTCTTCTTCATCACTCAGTTTTTGCCTCTTACTTTGATTTACCACAATGGTAGAGATATCTGATGATGTGAACAGTGGTTCAGAAGTGTGAGCCAGCTGCTTTGGTTTAGCAGTGGTTTTGTAATCAGGCTTCTTTGGAAGTTTAGGATCTGTTCTCTCCTTTTTCTTAGCATTTCATAAGCCTCGTCAGTGTACTGCCTTGTCCATTTTGATATGGCTTTGGCAGTTCCCACTTTTGCATCATGTCACACCCCGAATTTCCACGTGTCACCGGTGGGCCCGGTGGGGAGTATCGTGACGTCATGGTTGGCAACATAATAGTCAAACAACACAATATTATTAAGCACAGCGGAAGCAATTGAAAATATAATACAACCGAATTTATTATTGTAATATCAATTGTCACCATATTCGGAAGTTTATCCACAGAAGGATCGAACATAAAATGGAAACAATAGTTCAACAGACTTTTAGGCATCTTAAGCTTGCGAGACTTCTATTGATGCTAAGGAGACATATCCAGCCAATTTCGTATAGTACCTGCATTTAGCCTTTTTGGAAAATACGTCAGTTTACACTGGTAAATACATTCAACTGACTCATTTTGGAAAAAGAGTTTGTAAATTGTTTTGAATGCACGTGGCACAAAATATCTTGACACATTGATTAAAATGCACAGAGGCAAAATTAATCTTTTTAACTTGGGAGAATTATTTAATATTATAATCTTGTGAACGATTTACATGTTACTTATGCGTTCAGTAGCCCGGAATGTATCCGGGTTAAAGATCAATAGACACACCACAATAATGAGTTATACACCGACAGGTGTACGCCTACACCCCGTGCTCAGGTCGTGGCCATCTCGTAAGATAATGCCGAGGATATCCGGGACATGGTCATTAACCCCCCAAAGGCTGTAAAGTAAACAATACTGTTTAAAACGAGCCGATCAAATTATTCAACTACCCACTAAGCGTGGAGATTTGATGCTCGAACAAGCGGTATGCTATATACCGTAACCCAAGCCCGTATAGGGAAAATAAGTTAAAAGTATTTACCTGAGCTAAATATAAATTCAATCCCAGCCGTATATCAAATCAGCAAGTACAGATAGCTTTTACTGGGCTCCTAATCTGGAACGAAGGTTTTTAATAACCTATTAGAATCCTAACGGGTCTTTAATTAAGCTTGAGCTTAGACCGGCTAGTTTCAAAGATACGGTTCGTACGCACGATTAAGCGAAGACCGGATAGAATGTGATTCTGACCCGACAAGTTTGAAGACTTGTTTAATATGGGTTTATTATTCACATTCTGGATTTTGAGATAAAACCGATAAGGTTTGACCCGTTTCGGCTAATTTATGTAAACTTGTTACATAAACCGAACCGAACGCGAAATAAGCGTAACGGGTATCCGTAAGAGCCATATACAGGTTTCCTAAGTTAATATGCTTCAAATATGTTGTGACATCAGTAGGATGTCTTTCGTTATGCCCCGAACTAATTTAAACACAAACTATGCCCCGTAGGGGTAGTTTGGTCATTTTAAAGTTTGTAGAAGCGTTTAGATGTTTAACTGAGTTACAGGTCTGATGTAAATAGCAAACACACTCAATTTGATGAGTTATAACAGTAAACTAAAGCATATATGTGAAATTTATCACCTTTAACCAAACTATGCCCCGTAGGGGTATTTTGGTAATTTCACATAAGCCGAAAAGCTCAAAAACGAAGTCTGAGTTAATCAACCTTTGCTTACTGCTAAAATATCATAATTTGCCTCATATATCAGTAGGTATCAACCCGGGTATGTTCAATATGATTTTAAAACATACTATGCGTTAAAAACGCTAATTAAGGCGATTAAAGGCCATTTCCGGGTTTGATACTTAAATCTGATATTTTTATATTTCCAGAGGGCTTAATATAATTTATTTATCATATGTGATCAGTAGCAAAAGGTTTGGAGTCGTTTAGATATGTAAAACTCATTTTATGGCCCGTAAGGGCAAAACCGACAATTACCGGATTAAGCCTACGACTACTAGTTATGCTCAGCCTAAAATTAATTAAAAATATTTAAAAATCCCAAAATAATATATTACATCAGTGGGTAAAAGATTTGATATCAAAAAGTATGTTTAACTAGGCTATACGCTAATTACGCCATTTTGTTAACATAAAGCTTTAATTTAGCGACAATGAGCATAACTCTTAATCTACAAGTCAAACTGACGTCAAACTTTGCATACAAGTTTATATATCATTACTTAAGGTTTCTACACTTTTACATTTTCATAAATCTCGTTTTAAGGTAATAAGGGCATAACGGTCAACGTATGAGCAATTAACGGAAATATGCATATTAATTGGATAACTAGTGAACCAAGGTGTATGATCACAGAGGGTTGTTCTAACATGTATCCTAATCCAATTAAAGCTCTGAGGCATTTCTAAAATATGCCCAACCGGGTCAGAACTGAAAGTCAACGTGAAAGTCAAACTATGTGACTTTCGGTTCCGAACCGGGTCTAAACAGGAAATAGTCGGGTTGAATATGTTGGGACATGTTCTTACACTTATTTCTAAGTTATAACAATGTTCAAACAGGTTACATATGTTTTAGATAGCTAATTATGCATAAATGACATTTTAAGCATTATGTTGACTTTTTAAGTAAAGGTTTGACCCGACATTTGACCTGCTTAGGATGGTGATCAGGGGAAACCCTTTTGAGGTTTTATTACCCACATAAATACCAACCTATAACTACTTTTAATTCGAGATATGACTGAGCCATTATTGACTAATCTCGAAGTCAAACCGAAATTACGACGGTTTGACTTTTAACTAATTAACCAAGCTAAACTCAAACAAAGAAGAACTAGAAGACTTACAAGAGTCCTATGCACGACTTAAGATCAAATGGACCTGCTTGAGAGCTCCAGGAATGATCAAACAATGCAGAAGAAGGTGTGAGGAGTTGTGTTGCACAAGGTGGCCTTTTATAGTGAATTTCATACCACAAATCTTTGACAACAAGGTCTAGGACACACCACAACTCATCAACATGTGTCTCTAAGGCTTAGGGGGTGTCTAGGGGCCAAGTGAGAAGTGAAAAATCGTTTAAAATCGATTACAAGTGCAAAGGCAGACAAGTCCCCTAAGAACTCGGAACTGGCTGATCAGGTGAAGCAGTCGCGTAGCGCGACTTTATAAGCAGTCACGCTCGCGCTACGCGAGCCCTAGGTGACATCCCACAAAACTTTTAAAAATTGCAGTTTTGGTCCTTGGCTCTTCAAACTTCGATTAGGCACTTGTTTATTGCATTTTGAGCCCCCGTAATTGATCTATAAGGGCCTCAAGACATATACCCACTTTGTTAAGTCCCCGGGTAACTTTATTGTTACCCGAAAAGGCCTAACTTTCAACGTTGACGCTTTAACCCCTCGCACACGAATTCGATCATAACTTTCTCATACGTTAACGAAACTTTACAAAATTTAAATCGTGCATTCTAGTGAGCATGATTAACATTTACAAAGCTTCGGGTTTGTCAAAAGGTCACTCAGAGGTATATCTTTAAACATGTTGACACATTTAACCCCTGTAGTTTGTAATCTCTCACTTTTAGCTTCGTATGATCCATGATTTATTCGTTTGAAGGTATGAGCATCGTGTAGGGTTAATGTACATTATATTTATTCACAGTTGACACTTAGAATACGTATTTTCACATACTTTCCATGTTTGTCAACTTTAGTCCTTCTATAATATTTCTTTCACACGTTTAAACATTTGACACGTGTCTACACATTATAGGACGTGAATTTTCGACGTGTTACATCCTCACCCCCTTAAAATAAATCTCGACCCGAGATTTACTGAAATAAATAAGGGTACTTTTCTTTCATCGTGGATTCAACCTCCCACGTGTATTCGGGACCTCTACGGGCATCCTATTTGACCTTCATAATAGGTACATGCTTCCTTCGAAGCTTCTTTACCTGTCGATCTTCAATCGACAAAGGTTTTTCAACAAATTTCAAGCTCTCGTCTATATGCACATCTGTATGTGGTATAACCAGTGATTCCTCAGCGAAACACTTCTTCAGATTGCAGATGTGGAACACTTTGTGAATTCCACTGAGCTCTCCCGGTAAGTTTAACTTATAGGCAACTGACCCGACACGTTCGATAACCTCGAAAGGTCCTATGTATCTCGGACTTAGCTTGCCTTTCTTACCAAACCGCATCACTCCCTTCTAGGGTGACACTTTAAGTAGGACTTTGTCACCCACTTCGAAGTGAATATCCTTACGCTTAGGATCAGCATATCTCTTCTGTCTATCCCGGGCAGCTTTGAGACGGTCACGAATCTGGACAATCTTGTCCGTCGTTTCGAACATGATCTCTGGTCCTGATAACTGGACATCTCCAACTTCCGCCCAACAATTAGGCGATCTACGCTTTCTACCGTATAATGCCTCAAAAGGCGCAACCTTTATGCTGGTGTGGTAGCTATTGTTGTAGGAGCATTCGATTAACGGTAGGTTCTTATCCCAACTACCACCCAAATCGATCGCACATGCACGTAGCATGTCTTCTAACGTTTGAATAGTACGCTCACTATGGCCGTCTGTCTGAGGATGGTAAGCCGTACTAAAATTCAAACGTGTGCCCAAAGATTGTTGGAAGCTTTTCCAAAAAGGTGACGTGTACCTAGTATCTCTATCAGAGATAATAGTCACAGGTATGCCATACAAGGCTACAATCTTATCCACTTATAATTGGGCTAACATATCGGAGCTATAAGTCTCCTTGATGGGTAAGAAATGAGCTGACTTAGTCAGTCTGTCAACTATAACCCATATTTTATCATTTCCTTTCCTTGTCTTGGGTAACTTGGTAATAAAATCCATAGTTACCATTTCCCACTTCCACGTAGGAAGTTCAGGCTGTTGTAGCAAGCCTGACGGCTTTTGATGCTCGGCTTTGACTTGCGCACATGTCAAGCATTTAGCTACATGGGTGGCTACGGACTTTTTCAAGCCTATCCACCAATAATTTTGCCCTTAGATCCTGGGTAGCTGATGGCAAATTCTTAATCGTTGCCTAATTAGGGTTGCGGCATGTATGCATAAGCAATATGAACCGTCTTTCTTATTTATTAACATAAAACCCTCAGAATATTGAGTCAGGCTATATGAGCCTATGTCTTAAAACCTACTTAACCAAGGTTTCGTTTATTCCATAATCAATATGGAGTTTTCACAATACTCCACCCCACGGCGGGATACAAATCTTAATTCTACTTGCCTTCCTTGAGGTAAGCAGGGAAAACTTTTGAGAAGATAATTAAGATACAAGGAGGCTGTAGAGATTTTCCATATCTCAGGCTCCAGTTCATCCATCATTGTTCGTGTCAAATGAGTGACACCTTTATGTTATAAGTCCACGACTTCCTTAATCGGGAACATTTACTTGAAAAAAAATTTCCATTTTTGGATATCTTCTTTGAATACTACTAGTCGACTTTAGTACAATATGATCATTGGGATATCTTAGGGGTTCCATGTATTAAACCTCCATGCTGATCAGACATGGAAATAATCTATGGGACACACTAGGATACGCCAATCCTCATATGACACTTTTATCAAACATAGTTTGGCATTCGCAGGCGATAGAAAACAATGAGAAAAATAATTAAATAACATATGTTGTCGTACTCTATGCGAAGAAAGAGTACTCTTAGATTTTCGGAAGGATTCCTTGCCGATACTAGAAGAATCGGTTACTATGGTTTCCTTGGTAATTTATACCTTGTGGATGAAAAAAAAAAATTTGCTAAGTTTATGGTTCATGAAGATTTATTATTGCCTGTTAAAAAAACAGGACACTTAGCAGAAATTATCATTGATAAATGATAAGGAAGTTTATTGTACGAGTGCTTATATTTAATTAATGATGGAAGTTTCACAAACTAGGCACCTAGCTCAGTTGACTAGGCGCGCGAAAGGGTGCGGCCGGCCTAGACCCAGGTTCGATTCCGGGGACGGCCAGTTCCACCATTTTTTTTTGTTTAATATTTATTAGTCGTACAGATACGTGTAATTACGAGGGTTGTCTCGTAAGGAGTCTTGATAATTAATTGCTCCTTATTACCCACAATATGGGCTTGATTTTTAAGGCAACCAATCGATTTTTATCAATATTTGGAGTCCGAAACTTAGGACATCGGAAAAATGATTTTTAATGGATATAAAACATCCATCTATTAATGCTGAAGCAGTCTCAGAGGTATACAGGCTTCTTACCGAACTTTCGTTGCTTTTTATCAAGCCTGTACTCGCTCTCTTTCTCAGATTTCTGGGAGTTATTCTCCTTCTTTTGGTTCATCCTTCATATACGAAGTGTGAACAAAATCTCCTCATGAGCAATTAAACATGGTTTCTAATGAGATTTAGAGCGAGAAGAATTCGGCTCTTTGGATTGTCTCATGACCTTTCTATGGTCCTTCCATCTGCTGCGTCAACCACAGCCTGAAGATTAACTCCATTAATGTTGAGGTTTACGTTTGTAGTTTTATTAACTTTCGTCGCCTGAATAGCGTTGCGACTGTCGTCTACCTCATCCGAGTGTTCCATACTCGAAACTTGGTACCAATCACCAAGATTTAACCTTTATCAGTCATCATCCTGATGATCTGACTTAGATTAGCCACGGCATTCATAAACCGTATGGGCTATTCTGTTCCGAACATTCATAGTGAATGTTATTTTGAATGTATTTCCATTATACTTAGCCTAGGTCACAACTGGACCATCAATGGCATTCAAAGCTTGGAGCGAGTCCAATACTTGCTTGACAGGGAACCATAATGTCACAACTGCCCTTGTCACAAGTACGATTATAAATAGCTCAAAGGCTAGCCTTTCATGACTTCGATTATATATATATATATATATATATTTACATATATGGCATAGAAGCCTGTCGCGAGGGACGTAGAAAATATGGCATAAAGCATAGTCATGAAGGACATAAATGATTATACGGCACGAAGGCCTTGTCACAAAGGACAATTAGATATGGCACAAACGGCCTTGTTATAAGGACATTCATCAAATCTGGCACAAAGGCATGTTACCAGGAATGTTGACATTTAATATGTTAACTTGTCACGAATGACCTATTATAGCACATAGGCTTGTCATGAATAACTTTAAAACATAACTCGATGGTCTATTATCAAGGACCTTAATTTATTAGCCGAAATCTTATTAGTTTAGGGCTTCTAGGTTTGAACGTGGTTCTTCACCTTTAGACAGGGAGTCATAGACTACAACTGTCATTGTCTTGAAAGACGATTCTGTTGGCAGAAAAATAAGCCAATCAACATCACTAATGGATGTTTATATATAACCATCGTATCTAATGATATTAGTCATGATCACATCGATCATATTGACTATTAGGTTTGGGTATAATCACACCATTTTGAACAGGGGATCATAAAGATCACTACTATCTTTGTCTTACCGACACTAGAATAAAGTTTAGCCCGTAGGCATTTCATCACGAGGGATGTTAATATTATGATCATCATACTGAGGATACTAGTCAGGATCGTACTGATAGTATAGACTATGGGAATTGAGTATAGCTCACCCCCTTGGCAAAGAATCACAAAAGATTACAATTGCCTTGTCTCAGTTGGACGATATAATATAGCCCTTAGGCAAAACATTATTACGGATGTTAAAATTTTTAATCATCGTATTGATGATTTTTGTCATGATCGTATTGATCATATGAACTATTAGGCTTGAACATAGCTCACCACCTTGGACAGGGAATCGTAAAGATCACAATGTCTTTGTCACACATGGACAGTATAATTTGGCCCATAGGCGAAAACATCACTCATGGATGTTTATAATTGGTTCATCCTATTAGATGCTATAAGTCATGATTGCATTAATCATATTGACTATTTGGCTTGAGCATAGCTCACCACCTTAGACAAGGAATCATAAAGATAACAATGTCAATGTCTCAAATGGACAATATATTATAGCCCGTAGGCAAGAAATCACTAAAGGATGTTAAATAATATGATCATCGTACTAGATGATATTAGTCATGATCGCATTGATCATATAGACTATTATGTTTGGACATAGTCCAACATTTTAGACAGGAGGTCAAAGACCACCACTGTCGTTGTCTTATCGGACAACAAGTTTAGTCCGTAGGTGCTTCATTACTAACGTATGTTTATAATATGATCATCTTATAGGATGATATAAGCCATGATTCCTAGATCACTAGGCTAGATTTGAGAATTGGAAGAATCCAATATAAGGATGACTGTTGTGATTTTCTCGAATCACATTTGTCAAGAGTGCTAACACATTCCTAGGTGTTAACAAGGATGTGAATCCCTTGAGTAGGTTTCACCATCTTGGCCGCGTAGGCTAGGTTTCACCTTTAAGATTCCCTTCAATTGCGTACTGACAGAGAAGGAATGATATTTATTTTATTCAGGATTTTTATCATAAATCCTAATTCATAAGTTAATAATAGCACCAATGTCCTAGTCGCGTAGACAAGTTAAATTTATAAGCCATGATTTCAGAGAATCGTGGCCTTAAGGTTTGAATCAAAGTTCATTACCTTTTCTTGACAGGGAGCTGTAGGATACCACTGTCTTTAGTCTCAGAGGACATTAACTATAGCCCGTAGGCACTTCCCTTATAAGAGATGTTTATTACTGGATTGCCCCTTAGGGAAATTCTTTAACCATGGTAAACAGAGACCATATTTGGTTAATTTATTAATCATATTTATTTAGGATTTCTATTATAATTTATCCTAATTATAAAACATTAACAGTCTTATTAGTGGCACCAATGGCTTGGTCACATGGACATTTATAAATTATAAGCTTATGATTTCAGAGAATCAAAGCAACAATAACTGTTTTATTTAATAGCACAAAAGGCCTAGTCACAAGGACAATTTTTAAATTATAAGCCATGATTTCAGAGAATCAAAGCATGAAGGTATTCTGGCACAATAGGCCTAGTCACGTAGACAATTATAAATTATATGCTAGGATTTCAGAGAATCAAAGCATTTGAGGTTTGAACCTAGTTCATTACCTTTATCTGACAGGGAGTCATAGCTACCACTGTATTTTGGCTCATGTAGAAATGAGCAAGGCCCGTAGGCACTATATTACCACGTATGGTTAAAATATGATCATCTTAATTGATGATGTAAACCCAGGATTTAGAGATCATTAAACTGGGTTAGGAATCTTTTGAAGAATTCCATATAAAAATGACGTGTGTGATTTTAAATAAATCACATCTGCCAGGAGTGTTAACATGTTTTAAGATGTTAACAGGGATTTGAATCTTTTAAACAGGTCTTACCATCTTGGCCCGGTCTTATAATTGACCCGAAGGCTAGGTTTCACATTTAAGATTCTTAATTAATGATTTGAATCTTTTTAACAGGTCTTACCATCTTGGCCCGGTCTTATAATTGACCCGAGGCTAGGTTTCACTCTTAAGATTCTTAATTTATAATTAACGCAGAAAAATTTTAAATTGAGGTGTAAATATGGATCTGAATCTAAATTGCGGAACTGCCATCTTGGCCGGTCT